>CM024578.1:51494115-51523542 GCA_014182395.1 Eucalyptus sp. ANBG9806169
CGAAGTCGTCGAAGAATCTAAACATATTCCATATAAAACTAAGATCGTTTAGTGCTGAATCCAAAGAGAAAGATATCCACTAGTCGTTAGAATAAAGATCATATAAGATCGGAATAAACGTCATCCCGGAAACTGTCCATGTGAGTAGACTTTGAAATATAAGTCTTGAGTCTTGCTAGCTTCGAGACTTTGATCTTCGAGACTTTGTCAAAAGAGTCTGTAAGTCTTCAGACTAGACTGATAAAACTGTTTTGTCAACTTCAAAATACTTTGAGGGATTTCATCCAACAATCTCCTTTTTGATTGTGACAAAACTTTCCTGCAAATTTGAATATTATCGCCCTGCAATACAACTTTTAAGCAAGCATCATAAAAGATTAAATAAGATAGTAGAAGTTATCCTGCATACAGACTTTCCGTACACGGATCTGCATTCATCGAAACCTCATTAGTCATAAACAGACAGTACTATCTAATTTACAAAGCTTAAAGTATTGCCAAAGTGAGCACACATTCAAAAAACTGCACATGTTTAAAAACTCAAGTCAAAGTCAAGATAGCAAGCAATAAAAAGATAGGATTTGGTTTTGAGAACAGAAAATAAAAAAATCTGCAAAGTCTTCTCCCCTTTTGTCGCATTAAAAAATCAAGGAGCTCGAGGAATGCGAACAAGTTGAAAGTCTTCCATAGACTTGACCGTGTCTTCCAACTTCCTCAAATCTTCCCGTACTTGGGTGAGAGTAGTGCTCTTTGCGGTATCTGAATCGACGTATTTGAACATCTTTAAGCGATCATGCAAAGTGATGAACATTGCATGATTTTTTCGCAAGGTCTGAAATTCATATCCCATGGCATAAATTTGACCTTTAAGTTCCAAGATGATCTCAAGCAGCCTTTGAAAATTTCTAGAGTTGTCGGCCCGAGTGCTTGTTTCAGCTCGGTTCAAGGTGGAGTCAAGCCGGTATGAATTTCAGCAGGAGGTTCGGTGTGTGGAGATGATGCCTCTCCTTCAGAAACGTGGCATGAATATCCTCAGCATTAGGAGGTGATCGACTAACACTGTTTGTGCATCCTCTTCTCTCGAAAGTCAGCCGAAGAGGTGTGTGTTCTTTTTCTTTATCTCCCCTGTTTCCATGTCTTCCGGAGGAGAAAAGAACTCTTCTTTTCGAGGAGTTTCCTCGGTGACAGCTGTTGTAGATCCTCCTTTTCTCGCTGGAGAATCTGTTCTTTTCGGTTCATCTCGCTGGTTCTTCTTTTCTTTCTTCCTTTTCCTATCTTTCTTCCTCTGTCTTCTCTTCTTCTTTCTCTTGCTCTTTCTCTTTCTCTTTCTCTTCCTCTTCCTCTTTCTCTTTCTCTTCCTCTTCCTCTTCTTCTTTCTCTTTTTCTGCACCTTGATGTTCTGGAACAGTTGGAATAGATGCAGCAAATTGAGAAATAAGAGTAGAGATGGGTATATCATCCTCATCATCTTCATCTTCCAGGATGACTACCCTCCTCTTCTTGGTAGAACTAACCACAGGTTCTTTCCATTTCCTTTTGGCTGCTGATGAGTCTGGTCTGAGTTTGATAGGAGTCTTTTCCTTGAATTGCTCCAGCTTCTTGCTAAGCTCTTTCAGACGCATCTTGGTAATCATCCTCAGCCCGATGACCATTTTATCAATAGTCTTCACTGTGAGAATATGAGGAGGTTGAATGTGTAGATGTCTGAAGAGACGAGTAATGAGAGCAGCATAAGGAAGCTTTCCTTTGTCCTTTACCATGCATCAATACATGTGAAATATGATGGTATGCGGCAAAGAGAAGTTCACACAAATCTTGATGGCAAACATCAACTTAGCTTCAGAAATTGATACATCTGTCTTAGATGTCGATTTGGGTCTTAGACAGTTGATTACAATCTTGTGCAGCAAAGTATTTGTTGCATTCATTCTGGAGTAAGAGAGTCTTCCTTCTGCAATTCTGTCCCTTGCTAGTTCAAGAGTAGCATGGCTTACAGACACGCCGATTGGTTGGAAAGCCCCTCTTTCCACACCAAGCACATCAGCCAAAATGTCATTATCAATGACATACTCCTTATCCCTCACGCTGAAAGTAAAGCTGTTTGCATCAATAAAACTTATATTGGAGTAGAAATAAGCCATCAATTCAGAATGTGCCGTGTCACGATCGTGCGGAACCGATAAAGTTGGAGTTTTTCGAATTTCTCGCGCAGATTTATGCTCAACAAGTCCAGAAAATCGAAATCCACAGTTCGTGGGTTCATCACCCCACGCTTCAGCAATTTTTCATACCTCTTCCTGTGTCCGTCTAAGCGGAACAATTCATCCTTCTTCCCTCGAAGGCTTGCAGCCACACCCATCCATGGTTTAAAGTGTATGAACATCTTTTCATCATCATCCTTTCCCTCAGCCGATTCATACTACTAAACCTAGGGTCACTAAGGAAATTTGCAAATGCTCTTGCAGCCGTTCCCTCGGGCACAACTCCGGACCTTTCCATAACGGTAAGAAAGTGCGTCTCGTTTCTATAACCCTTCTCTTTCAGAAACTCATCCACAAAAGACATAGCGAACCACCTTCCTTTAACGCAGAGTAAAGTTTGTAAATAAAGGCGGGCTTTAGAGTTCTTCTTGGTTCGATATCTTCATAAATCGTTTCATCTTGAGGGCCCCGTTGTTGAGGAGTTTGCTCGCAGGAATGTCGCTTTCCTCAGTGAGATCAAAGTGCGTAGGCCCCTCACCAGATCCCCGTGGTCCCCCGTTTTATTCGGGAAGACTTCCTACGATACGACATTGTGCTTTTCTTTGGAGAGACTTTCTCACTTGTGTCGCAAGAAAGTTGAGAACTTTGAAACGAAGAAATTTTGGAGAGAAAATGCGGAGCGGTGAAAAGCTTTTGATCTAGGGTTTCGAGTAAAGTGAAAACGAGGGAGAAGAGGTGTATAAGGATAACTGTACGGGGATAAACCAAGCGTCGTATCTTTTGAAAATCTTGAATTTTCCTTTTTGAAAAAATAACTGCCTTAATAAAACGATAACCACTCCTTTTTAAAAAAAATAAATGCCTTAAAATAAACAGATAATCTTACCTTATCAATAAGACAGTTTAAGTAAGGAAACTTACAGTCGTGTCGATTCGTATTCTCAGTCTTTTAACCTTTGAGTCTGATACTCTGTCAGACTTTAGTTATTGAGTCTGAGCTTCAGCATTCTTCAAGAGATAATATATTGAGTCTTGAGCGAATAGACTCAAACAAGCTTTTCTCAAGTGGCTTTGTGAAGATGTACGCGTTGATTCTTTGAGTCTATGAATTGTATCAAGACTTCTTTGTTCTGAACATGATCTCTTATAAAGTGATGTCGAATCTCATTATGTTTTGCTCTTGAATGTAGGATAGGATTCTTTGTAAGATTGATTGCATTGGTGTTGTCACATCTAATTTACGTGCAAGAGTCTTCAATGCCAAAGTCTTGCAGTTGTTGTTTTATCCACAATATTTGAGAACAGCAACTTCCAAGAGCAACGTATTCTGCTTCAGCTGTTGAAAGAGCCACAATACTTTGTTTCCTCGAAAACCAGGATACTGCTCTGTTTCCAAGCAATTGACAAGTACTTGAAGTGCTTTTTCTTTCAACTCTACAACCTGCAAGATCTGCGTCTGAATAGCCAAGAAGTGTAAAGTCTCATTCTTTGGGATACCAAAGACCGATCTTAGCAGTAGTAGCAACATATTTAATAATGCGTTTAACAGCGCTTAAGTGAGATTCTCTAGGGTCTGATTGAAACCTAGCACATATGTAAACACTAAATAATATGTCGTCCGGATCTTTGTAAGATAAAGAAGTGAGCCAATGATACTCCCGTATAACTTTTGGTCAATTTTCTTCCCCTGCTTCATCTTTGTCTATCTTCAAGGAACTTGACATTGGTATGTCGAGTCTTTTTGCAATTCTCGGACTGAACTTTTTAACAAGTTCTTTTGCATATTTCTCTTGATGAATGAATATTCCCTCCTTTAGTTGTTTGACTTGTAGACCAAGGAAAAAGGATAGTTCACCCATCATGCTCATCTCGAATTCATCCTACATAGACTTAGAAAATCTCTTGCACAAAGTCTCATTAGATGATCCAAATATGATGTCATCAACATAAATCTGAACAAGTAGAAAGCTTTTACCTTCCTTTTTAATGAACAAAGTAGTGTCTACCTTTCCTTTAGAAAAGCCAGTATGAATTAAGAAATTACTTAGCCTTTCATACCAAGCTCGAGGAGCTTGTTTTAGTCCATATAAAGCTTTCTTTAGTCGAATACGAGTCTGGTTTCTTTGAATCTTCAAAACCAGGAGGTTGTTCTACGTAGACTTCTTCTTGAATAACTCCATTCGGGAATGCACTTTTGACATCCATTTGAAACAACCTGAAATTCTTATAGCAAGCAAAAGCAAGTAGTAATCTGATTGCCTCTAACCTTGCTACTGGGGCGTAAGTCTCATCATAGTCTATCCCTTCTTCTTGCGTGTATCCTTTAGCTACAAGTTTGCTTTGTTTCTCGTTACTTTGCCTTTTTCATCAACTTTGTTCCTGAAAACCCATTTAGCTCCAATAAGCGATTTACCTTTTGGTTTGGGAGTTAATTCCCATACGTCGTTAATACTTGAATTGTATCGAGCTCTTCTTGCATTGCTTCAATCCAGCTTTCATCAGCTAAAGCTTATTCAATATTTTGGGTTCTATTTCAGAAATAAGAGCAACGGCACTAGACTCTTCTCGCCTTTTGGATCTTGTCCGAATTCCCTCATTAATGTTTCCAATAATGAGTTCTTCGGGATGACTGGACTTGTGCTTCCGATTCTTGTTCGCCCGATAGATTGTTGATCTTCTTCTTGAGTAGGTTCTTCATCGGTAGCTTGTTGTGCGATTTTGATTTAGCAACGCTTCGGTGGAGTTAGATCTAGCGAAACCGGAGCAGATTACGAGTCTTTCTGTATCTCGCTGAACTTGTGGAGAGTCTTGAAATTTGACATTCATTGATTCTTCCACGAGTCGAGTCTTTTGTTGAACACTCTAAAGGCTTTGCTTGTTGTAGAGTATCCAAGAAAGAATCCTTCATCGATTTTTCTTCAAACTTACCAACACGATCATTTGCATTCTTTAGAATAAAACATTTGCAACCAAATATTTGAAAATAAGAAACTATTGGTTTCTTCCCTTTAAAAATTTCATAAGGAGTTTTCTCAAGAATTGGTCTTAAAAACACTCGGTTTATAATATAGCAAGCGGTTGAAACGAGCTTTCGCCCAAAACCTTGAAGAAACTTGATTTCCAATTAAAAGTGTTCTTGCCATTTCTTGTAAAGATCTATTCTTCCTTTCCACAACCCCATTCTGTTCTGGTGTATATGGAGAAGAGAATTTGTGTTGAAAACCAAATTCATCACATAAATTAGTAAAGTCTTGATTTTCAAACTCACCTCCATGGTCTGTACGAATGCTTGTAATAGTGTGACCTTTCTCATTCTGCACCTTTTTAGCAAATTTTGAAAAAAGAGAGAAAGTCTCTGACTTACTTGTAAGAAAGTAGACCCAAGTAAATCGTGAATAGTCATCCACTATTACCAGACAGAACCTTTTACCACCAATGCTTTTCGTTCTGGTAGGTCCAAACAAATCCATATGCAAAAGCTGCAATACATGATTAGTGGAGACTCTATTTATTGATTTGTAAGAGTTTCTAACCTGTTTACCCAGTAAGCATGGTGTACATAGATCAGACTTTGAATAATTCAGAATAGGCAATCCTCGATCAAGTTTCTTTGTAGAGATCTTGTTGATTTGCTTCATGTTGATATGGCCTAGCTTTTTGTGCCATAGATTTGCTTCATCTTGTACCGATATTAAGCCGTGTTAGAACAATAGACGAGTCTTAGCCCAGCTCTTTTAACAGTTCTCCAAACCAAAGGACATTCTTTCTCAAAGTGTTCTAAGCTTTTACACTTGGAACATCTCAAAGCATTTCTACCAACAGGTTTTACAAAGACTTTACGGAAATGATTCTTGTAAACGATTCTAGCTGGTCTTTGTTTAATTCTTTCTTTTACCTTTGGAAAATCAATCGTGGAATAGTTTCGAAGTCATACCAAGACCTAACTTGTCAAAATAAGGTATTTGTATCGAAAGAATCTTATCCAAGCTTTTCAGAACCATTTGAAAATTTCTTTGATATGTTAGTGATATCATTTTTCAAAAGATTATTTTCTTTTGAAATCTTCATCTGAGTTTTCTTTCACAACAGCAAAATCTTTTCCAGTTTTTCAAACTTTTCTTTCATAAGTTTATCCTGTTGTTTCAATGTAGAATTTTCCCTTTTCAATTCGGAGATCCTCTTAAGAGAGGTTTTTAGACTAAGACAAAGTTCATCAATGTATTTAGAAACTTTAACAGGAATTTTCAAGTTACTAACCTCGAGTTATTTGTCCGAGTTTGTGTCCGAATCAAGGTCTCGAGTCCGAGTCCGATTTTGCCATTAAGCAAATATTGGCATAATCATTGTCACTTTGTCTTCACATTCGGATCACTCCAAGTCTCGCTTTGAGTGCCTTCTGTTTTTCTCGAGTCTTCCATTTTCTCTTCTTTAACAGAGGACAGTTAGGTCGATGTGTCCCTTTTCTTGCATTCAAAGCAAGTCACTTCTTTATTCGTATCATCTTCCTCTGTTGACCTGTTTTGAAACCTTTGAGAGTTTTGTTTCTTCCAATTGAATTTCCTTCCTTTTCTGTTCAACTTTCGAATCTCTTTATCATAAGTGCCAGTTCTTCATCATCTAGATCTTCTTCTGAGTCTGTAACATCATAATAGTCATTAGACTTTAAGGCAATAGATTTCTTACCTTTTGAGTCTTCCTCTTCGTTGGTCTGTTCTACTTCATAGGATTGAAGAGTCCCAACCAATTCATCTACAGAAAGTGGAGCAATCCTCTGTGTCTCTCTTATTGAGGTTTTATATAATTCTAGTCTTTTGAGAGTCCTCGAAGAAGTTTGTTGACCTTCATATGTCCCGAGATTGGATGTCCCACGATATTCAAGACCATTCACAATTTCAGTAAAGCGACTAAACATGTCGTAATTGATTCTCCTGATCTCATCTTAAAGACTTCATATTGTCCCAAGAGAATGTTGATCCTTGTTTCTTTCACACGATCGGTTCCTTCATAGGTAATGTGAAGCCTATCCCATACTTCTTTTGCTGTATCACAAGAAGATATTCTATTATATTCAGTAGGGGATAAAGCACAATATAAAGAGTAAATAGCTTTGGCGTCGAGAGTCTGTCTCTTGGTGATTTCTTCTTGAGTCAAAAGAATAGGAACAGCAGGTTCTTTTCCTCTCTCTGAGTCTGATGCAGCAACAGGAATGATTCCTTTATCAACCACTTCCCATTCCAAAAGATCTTTCGATCTTAGGAATGCCTTCATCTTATTTTTCCATATGCTGTAATCTTTTCCATCAAAGTATGGAGGTATGGTATTGCTTTGACCTTCAACCAACCCTGTAGGCAGCATACTAGCCATAGATCTTTTACTTAGAAGTAAAGACACTTCTTATAAACAAGTACACAAGCTCTGATACCAATTGTTAGGACTAGAATTAGCACCTAGAGGGGGTGAATAGGTGTTTGAAGCGATTTTAACAATTCAAACCGAATGAGATATAAATAATTTAAAATTAACGATTGCAGCAAATGAAAACAGTTAACAATAAAAGGATTAGGGATAGAGAATCAAGACTCAGATTTATAGTGGTTCGGCTTAGATCAAGCCTACGTCCACTCTCCCGCACGGACAGCCCTTCCGGCTGGATTTCACTAAGAATCAATAAGAGTGATTACGAGTCTCACGCTCTTGAGTCCACGGTGTAGATTACTCTACTACACTTCCTCAAGGTCTACAATATGATCTCTCTTTTGATTACATGTAACGCTCAAAGAATGATATCGCAAAATAGAAAAGGAGATTCAGACTTTGGAATTCTTCTATCCGCACCCTTCAACAACTAGAGCATCTCTCTTATATACTTCTTCATGCCTTCAATACCGTTGGCACCTTCCAAAGAAGTTCTTCCAATCAACCCGTTGGACAGAATCAATTAGAGAGATCTCGAGCTCTTTAAGGTAAGTGTTGATAGCCCATCAATCCTGCTCGCCCATACAATCAGGATCTCGGTTTCCATAAGTAGATCATTCCAAATATAAGTTGCGAAGTCGTCGAAGAATCTAAACATATTCCATATAAAACTAAGATCGTTTAGTGCTGAATCCGGTAGAAAGATATCCACTAGTCGTTAGAATAAAGATCATATAAGATCGGAATAAACGTCATCCACGGAAAGCTGTCCATGTGAGTAGACTTTGAAATATAAGTCTTGAGTCTTGCTAGCTTCAGACTTTGATCTTCAGACTTTGATCTTCAGACTTTGTCAAAAGAGTCTGTAAGTTTTCAGACTAGACTGATAAAACTGTTTTGTCAACTTCAAAATACTTTGAGGGATTTCATCCAACATATGCCACATCCCTCTCCTGTTGACTTTGGCACACTGTAGTTGTCACTTTTGCTGGTCAGTTACTTGCTTTCGGTGGTGGCACCTTTGGTGTTCTGGGCCATGGAGATCGAAAAAGTGTATCAATACCCAAGGAAGTGGAGCCCTTTAAAGGGCTTCGCACTGTTCGAGCTGCTTTGGGTGTTTGTTATACAACTGCAGTAGTGGAAATCATGGTTGGTAATCCTAGTTTTGGTAACTACTCATTCGAAAACTGCAGTAGTGAGTAATGGATGTGATCAGTGGGCGGTTTAATTTTTTGTAAACTCATTATTTTTCCTAATACAAATATTCAAGTGTTTAACGATAAGTTGATGATGGTTGCTTGGCCAAATACTTGTTGTTTTAATGATGAGTTGGTGATGATGGTTATTAACAGTTCCTTGGCCAAACGCTTGCTGTGATCAATGGATGTTTCATATACTAATGCTTGCTGTTAGAATTGTTGGAAAGCCATTAGTTATACTATTGTTAGAATTTTTGATGATCCTTTGGCTCTTCTCTTCATCATGTGTTGAGTTAACAAATTATGCCTGAGTTTTGATTTCTCCTCTTTGGAGTTCTTTCTGAGCTTGTATTAAGGGGAATAATCGATAGTACCACCGAGAAAGAGCGAGTTCTACACATCCATTAGGGGATAAGAACGCTTCAAGTGTCATAACTTTGCACAAAGGGACACTTAAGTGTCATAACTTACGAAAGGTACACTTAAGTGCCACATTCGAAGAAAAACGGATCACTTAAGTGCCACTGCCAAAGTCCGGCTAAAACGCTGACGTACCATTTTTCGGCAAGGCGAGCCCAAAACGACACCGTTTTGCTCGGCGACGTGGGAAAAATAATGCAAAAACGGCGTCGTTTTGGGCTGACGTGGTAAAAATATATATAAATTAATTAAATTAAATTTAGTTAAAATATTTAAAAATAATAATTTTAAAATTAAATTTAGTTAAAAATATTTAAAAATAATTATTTTAAAATTAGAAAAAAAAAAAAAAAAAAGGAAAGGGGGTAGGCGGGTGAGGGATTAGCCCTTAGCCGCCGCCGCCTGCCCCGCCATCGCCGGGAAGGGCCGGCGACGGCGGGGGAGGTTGCCCCAGGGTTGCCGGGCCCTAGCCGGGGCCAACGACCCGGCCGATCGCGGTGAGGGCTCGCGGCCCTCGCCCGGATTCGGCGAGGTCGGCAACCCTCGCCCGGCCGAGCCAAGGGCCGCCGCCCACCGGGCGACCCCGGCGGGCGGCAGCCCTTGGCCCGGCCAGGTGAGGGCCGCCGACCCTCGTCGATCCGGGCGAGGGCTGCGACCTCGCTCCGACCTGGGGCGAGGGCTCGCGAGCCCTCGCCGACCCTCCCCCGCCGTCGCCGGCCCTTCCGATGGCGGCGGGGTGGCGGCGGCGGGGCGAGGGCGATCCCTCGGCCGCTTCCCCCACCTTTCCTTTTTTTTTTTTTTTTCTAATTTTAAAATAATTATTTTTAAATATTTTAACTAAATTTAATTTAATTAATTTTTATATTTTTTTTTACCACGTCAGCCCAAAACAACGCCGTTTTTGCATTATTTGGCCATGTCAGCGAGCAAAACGTCGTCGTTTTGGGCTTGCTTCGCCGGAAAAATGCCACGTCGACGTTTTGGCCGTACTTTGGCCGGATTGGCACTCGATCCATTTTACTCCGATTTTGGCACTTAAGTGTACCTTTCGTAAGTTATGTCACTTAAGTGTCCCTTTGTGCAAAGTTAAGGCACTCCAGGGGTCCGCACGTCCATCCATTAGTATAAAAGCTATTTGAGAAAGACCTGCTAGTACTTGGCAATAGAAGAAAGGTGGATATGTATATAATGGAGCACTCTAGGTAAAAGAAAAGAGTTCAAAACAACTGAACAAGAGATAAGGATCCTCTAGTTCATCTTCATTACAAGTTTACAAGGGAGCTTCTGGAATATTCAGTTTCCATTTCAAGAATGAAATTTCAATTGATAGGCACAAGCCTGCTCCCTTCTCTTCAATCCTTTCTGCTTCTATTTTCCAGAGGCTTACCATGAGCCGAACTAAAGCGACAACTACACAGAGTTAAAAAACAGGCAAGCTTTTTGGATAAAGACTGGCAGCCATCATCTCGTAAAATAGAGTTAACCATTAAATTTCATGAACCACCGGAGCACCCCGAAGTTTGCTGCACTCAAAAAGGATAATTCTCTTCTATCTAATATTTTCTTTTTTACATATCTATGACATTCTGTGCTGGCTCAACTCCAGCACTTAATAGAGAAGTATTCTAAATTCCAAACTATGAGCCATCCGTAACACCCAATTTGAAAAAGAAAAGAATGAAGGGCAATACAGATGAGGTATTTTAAAAAGAAAAGAAAAATAGAAAAAGAGGACAACAAAAAGCACATCTTCACCGTCATTGTCATTGCAATCATCTGCTCTGCGGTTTTGTCAGGAAAAAAGAAAAAAACTCATACAAGAGTTTTTGAAAACGGGCCGACCGGCTGAATTCCTCAACAGCGCTTGTTGCCTTCTTAGAAGCGTTGACGCTAGGGGTGATCGGGTCCAGGGTGGGCCGGGTCTAGACCTGGACCCTGTTCC
Organism: Eucalyptus sp. ANBG9806169; assembly: GCA_014182395.1. Lineage (NCBI taxonomy): Eukaryota > Viridiplantae > Streptophyta > Magnoliopsida > Myrtales > Myrtaceae > Eucalyptus > Eucalyptus sp. ANBG9806169. Next base: position 51,505,293 of record CM024578.1, read on the forward strand.
CTACCCTGTTATAACAGGTTCCCCTTTTTGGACCCCGTTCCCTACCCTGTTTGCATTGGACCCTGTTCCCGGCCCACCCTGTTTTTCTGGTCCGGGAACAGGGTTGACCCTGTTTATATTGGAACCTGTTTTGCATAAAAATTATTGTATCTTTATATTAACTTTAGATAAGCAAGTATGGATGAGTTATATGCTGAAACAAAAGGCCGGACCAAACACATCCTTCGACCAAACTCATTGGGAACATGTATAAAATTTGGAATCCCCTTGAAAAAACAACCACGTGTATAAATCGACCATCTCGCATCCCAATATCCCACAAAGTACATCAAGTTTCTCATATTCCAATAATATAAAAGCTAGCAATTTAGCCAATTAACTAGTTGTAGTACAATTTCCTTCATGTGCTCGATCTTCTTCTCCTTCTTTGGCCTTGTGTTCCACATGGTACAAAATCTCTAACAAAAACCTAAAATTCATATATAAAGAAAAATCAACAAGAATCCATACTTTAGAGACATGCAAAAGTTATGATTTAATAAAGTTTATTTACTTACCACAAAATCGGAGTTCGACAAAATGAAGTTTATTTTCCAATGATAATGTCCTTGGTAAGACAATCCAAATCTATAACAAAAGAAAAAAAAAGAGATTAAATAGGGCATGCACTTAATAGATAGTTATGCAAATGAATTATAAGATAAAAAGAAATATATATAACTTACCCGCCTCAAATTGTTCCGCATTTTCGATGCACTCTTCAACATTAATTGACACGCGAACAGCTCTCAACCAATCTTGAGTACAAATTAAACCTTCCACCACTCTAGGAGTCAAAGAACTTCGAAAGCCATCAAGTACACGTCCCGATGTACTAAAAGCCGACTCTGAAGCAACGGTAGTCACGGGAATAGACAAAACATCTCGAGCCATCAAAGATACAATTTTATACTTTGACCCAGTACTCTTCCACCACATCAAAAGATCAATATTAAGGATATCTTCACTTTCAGCTTCAAGATACCGATCAAGCTCAGATTTGTTTTCACCCAACACTCTTTTCTTCGCATGGAGAAAGCTTTGGTGCCAAGCATCGAGTTCACAATCATTGTCATCAATATCAACATTAGAAGCACTACTACTGTTACTCACACTTGAATCACCAAATTTTCCTTCACTAGAAGAGCCAACAAAAGATCACTCATAAGATTTATACAAATTCTCCAAGGCGACCTTCACTTTATCATGCATCTCATCAATTTTTGCTTCATCATCATAAATTTGTTCAAAACAGAACTTTACATAATTCAACTTCTTTGTAGGATCCAATGCAACCGCAATCAATGCCATCATATTAACTTTATCTAAACTCCCATAATACTTGTCAAACTTCTCTTTCATTTTTAAACCCATAGCTTGAAGCTTTGGGTCTAAAGAATTCATCGCATTATTCAAATACTTGTACAACTTAGCTATCTCCTCAAAATAATGATTTGAAGTAACATATGAACTACCCGACATCCTTTTGGTTGCATCATAAAACCGTCTCAGAAATTTAGAAAGAATGATGGCATTTTCCCAATCTTCAGCTTCAGGAGGATCATTGTCAATTTCCCTTAAGAAATATAAATCTTCATCTTCCATTCTTTTAAAAGCTTTCTTGAACTTTATGGCGGTGTCTAACATCATGTAAGTGGAGTTCCATCTAGTGGCAACATCAAGACAGACCGAACCATTGTATGCAATCCTCTCAATCTCAATGCAACCTTTGAATGTCTTAGCTCTAGCCGGAGAACTCCTCACATACCTAACTATGTTTCGAATGCGTGCAATAGAATCACGCACCTCATTCAATCCGTCTCTTACTATCAAGTTAAGTATGTGAGCAGTGCATCTCATATGTAAAGCATCACCATTCAAAATCAAAAATCCTTCTTCTGAAATTTTTTCTTTCAAATAACTAACGGCCACATCATTTGAACTTGCATTATCCACTGTTATTGTGGACACCTTCCTTTCTATTCCCCAATCATAAATGCATTTCCCCACCATTTTACCAATCTCCTTACCCTTGTGACTATGCATCATCACAAAATTGATTATTCTTTTTGCAACTGCCAATTTTCATCAATGTAATGTGCAGTAAGACACAAATAGTTCAAGTTTTGAATGGAACTCCACATATCCGTTGTGAGTGCAATCCTAGATTTAAGCTTACCAAAGTAAGCTTTCAAACAAGTCCTTTCACTTAGATATAACTTCATACAATCTCTTGCCATTGTAAATCGTGAAAGATGATGGAAAAGAGGTTGCAATTCAGTAACAAAATCCCGAAAACCAACACGCTCAACCATGGAAAATGGCTGCTCATCAATAATAATCATTCGAGCAAGCATATGCCTACAACGTTCTTGATCAAACTTCCATGTCGTCAAGACACTATCACTAGTAGTATTTTCCCCAACCTCGCCAATCACACTTTTGTCACGTGATGCAAACAACATTTGCTTTTTATCTGTGCGAGGATACTTTTTGCACTTTCTCACGTGCTTCCACATAGTAGAGGTTCCATGATCAACATTATACACATAATCCATCCCGCAATGAATGCACTTCACCTTAACTGTTTTCTGTGTTTTCTCATCTATAATTCTCGAAAAATGATCCCAACAATCTGATTGATTAGCTCGCTTTTTACCCGGCAAGTATGAGAGTTAGGTACCCTCACCTTGTTTGTCGCGCCCATGGTTGCAGATTCCACTTCATCAGCTCCATGGAATGGCAATTCCATGAGTGGACTCATTTCATTATGTCCCTCTACCTCCATTGATATGTCTTTGTCTTGATCCATTGACTGAAAACTGAAAAAAAAAAAATTATATAACATTAGGATTCTACAAAAACATATTAGTTTTCATAGTAAATCAAATCTCTCAATATAACATTGGAATCGGCTCAAAGTCACCTAAACTAAGTCTAGCCCAAACTTTCTAAAACCCAAAATACCCTAATATATTCATCCCTCTCGGTATCTCCTTCGATCCGCAAACCAAGACCACATAACCAAATATAGAAGTTCCAGGAAATTGGAAGTCTTCAATGGAGGTTAACTAAATTTATCTTTGCTCCGCCGGCAGGTCTTCACCGGTGACCACCTCCATTGGCCGCGAGACCACCACTATCAGCCACAATCAAAGAGTTGTAGAAATTTAGAGCGTGGATAGGAAAAAACAAATTGAGATGAATGCTTCGGAGATCCACGCTTAAGCCATCAACTCCCAATCATTTCTCTAGCAACTTATGTCAGCCAACATCGGGAGTTCAATGCACAAAACAGAGCAACACAACAAACAGCGATGTTATTCTCGATTTCATGTTCAAGTTTCGCGAAAAAACAATGATATATATGAATCTAAAATTTCTATTGATATATAAGCATTAGTGAACCTTTCAGTCAACAGATATAATCAACTCTCTCTCGAGAATACATTTTGCGGCTTCATGGACACATTTCAACAAAAACTTGCATGCAACAAAATTACTAGTCTAATTATGGCATTGAAATGGTTTCTCGTCTAAAATCAGCATTAGAACAACAACGCCTTCACAGATCGTTAAAAGAAGTCTCAGATTAATTCAAATTCTTGATGATTTATATTCAAACAACATGAATACATCTCAATTTTGTGAATCACTGAAACAGAGCAATGAAATTACCTGTTCATGAAACGATAATGCAGAAACAGTCCAATCAAAATTAAACAATACATAGTGAAGACTTTCGATTCGGGCATGATCTTTGTAAATTTTACTGGTCCGGTATTTAGAGCATACCGTGAACTAGCGTAGCCGGGCTGTCGGCGGCGGGCAGGGCGTCGCTCGGGAGTAGGCTCGGAGGAGCAGATCGTCGGGCGTCGACTTCGAGCGAGAGGAGGACCTAACGGCAGGGAGGCGGTGGTGCGAGCGCGAGGGGTGCGACGAGGGAGGCACGGGTGAGCAGAGGGGTGACTGGCGCAGGTGTCGGCGGAGGAGTCTTGCGAAGGCGGGCGACGCTCTGGCGCGGTGGCGAGTTGCTGCAGGGCAGAAGCAGGAGCGAGGCGTCGGCGGAGGAGTCTTGCGGACAGAAGGCGGGCTCGCCGGCCACTGCAGCGTCGCTCGATCTCGTTGGTGAGCAGGGGGCTCGGACGAATGGGCTGAGGATGGAGTCACGGCAGGAACGACGGCTTCTAGCGTCTGGTCAAAGCGGCGGTGGCGCCCAGAATCGCGAGGTCGCGGGCGTCGGCAACAAGGCTCGGGCGGGCTGCGGCAGCTTCGCGAAGGGGGGCGAGGAATCGCGAGGTCGCGGGCGCCGGGTGAGAGAGAGAGAGGTAAAGATAGAAATCCCTCGGAACTTCGGAAGGGGGGCGAGGAATCGCGCGCGGCAGCTTCAAATTAGGGTTTTGGCGTTTTGTTTTTTTAGGGGTGGACCGGTTCTCCAACCGGTTCCCAAACCGGTCCGGGCGAACCGGTTCCCGGGTGGGAAATCCCTCGGAACCGGTTCCCGGACCGGTTCAAACAGGGTCTCAGTTTTGGGAACCGGTTCCCGGACCGGTTTCAACCGGAACCGGTTCCCGACCCTGTTTTCCGGGTGGGCCGATCCGGGAACCGGGTTGACCCGGTCCGGTTGCACACCCCTAGTTGACGCGATCTGCCGTTTCAGTCTGTAGCTCCTTCGCCATCTTCTGCTAAAGCGCTTTAGCAACTGTCGGCAAGGCGTTCAGCCTACGGACCTCCTATTTGGAGTGGGCCACATGCCCAAAAGCTTCCCTTTCGGCCGACATTTACAGTCCTGGCTTGAGCTTGGGCTTGTTTAGAAATTCAAACGACTAAATGCAGCTTTAGTCTTCTTCAATGCAGCCACCTGGCTCTCCAGACGAACGCACCGACATTGGCACCCTCCAGAGTGCTCCTGTCAAGGCTTTTATGGCGCACCAGGACCCTGAGACATGATCTGGCCTTGGTTACGCTAGCCAAGCCCAACGCTTGGGCAATTAGCTAGGGTCCCATTGCGCTTGCCTAAGTCCAGTGAGGGGCCTTGGCTGGGCTGCAGCGGCATGGCACCTGCCATGAAAGCATCTTCCCCTAAGCTTTATGTGTTCAAGGTATGCCCTTTTACAGGAGAGATTCTGGCGCTGGCTTCCTTAAGTGAAAAGAAAAAGTAATTTTGTTCTATATCTAAGCTTGAATTTTGAAGGAAATGGTTGATACCCAGTTGAATGAAATGACCGAGTATTCCCCACTTCAATGTTAAAGCAACAAGAAAAGTGGCTGATCTCTTTATGCATCTGTATGACTTGATTACCAAGGGATCCACCTTGGATCGATGGCAAAGTTTCTTCGGTTGCTCTCATATTTGTCTGTTCTTTGACCTGAAATCTCAGAAAACGTGATCTGACACTGAAAATAATCCTGTCAATGTCCATGAGGCATGAAGACCTTGCTGTCCATTGTGCAAATCAAGATGATTTCCTACTTGTTGAACAGGAATGGCCAGAATCAGTGAATTAATTGATCAGGAAAATCATTTCACCAATAGAAAACATAGCACATAGTTAACTGAGATTCAGCTCTCTTCGGTTCGTTCTTTAATTGAATTACATCACTTCCACAAATGTTATGATTAGGATAACCACAAAGGACGTATCCATTGTAAAAAAAATACCGAAGATTGACTATCATCGAGAGATCTGCAAAGGCATGGATATATGCATAACAGGTGCCATTGGCAACTTCATTCTTTCTCCTAATGACTTGACACAGGTTAGGCTTTGGAAAGGCGTATTGCAAGAGACCTTAAGATGGAGTAGCCATACTGCTTTGATGGTGGAAAATAACCATTGCAAGCTAATAAATGCTCTGCGAGATTGCAGTGATCATTAAGTTATGAAAACTCATTGTAGTCAGGTCTGGACATTGATATTCTTACTGCGTGGCCTCATTCTATAACATTTCTTGAGTATAATCCTATGTTTAGTGACCCAGCCTTGCATCTCTACATTTTGTCATAGGAGAAGAAATAAGAACAGAATTCCGATGCATGCTAACATGGTTTTATGATGCTGTGTCAAAACTGATGTACTATGTTGTAACATGGCGAAAAACTGTTGTTTTGATATTAAGTTGCAAAAATGAAAAATGGCACACCCAGTCCATGCAAACATACGACCCGTGACTAGTTCAATTTGGTATCGTCCTGGGTGTTCTGCCCGAAAGCATGTGTTTATTTTCAGCTGTCCTAAATAGCAGGACTGGCCTTTGACTGCTCTGGACCATACGGTACTCTTCATCTTGGCAAGGACGTCAATTCTGATATAGAGGAAGAAAACAGAAATGTTGCCACTGAGGATTGTGTAGATTTTAATGCAACAATCATTCTTTTAGGGAAGCTACTGACATAATTGGAGCATCTCTGACAGACACCGACTTCTAAAGTATATCAATTCTTCACTAGAACATGATGCAAGAAAATATTTCTGTCATTAGAGATGAATCTTTCTGAACATTCCATCAAAATCTTATCCCGGTTGCTCTATAAATTTAATAATATAAAAGCGCCTTGGAAAGATTGAATTCAGTCCTCGATATGAGATTCCACAATTTAGGGGCTAAAAGATCTCTTATTTCCTTAGTCATTTACATCATATCCACCAAGTTTTAAGCATGGTTGTGAGATCTCTTTGAGTTGTCTTAACAATATAAAACTGATCATTATCATGGAAGAGTATCCAGGAGCCAGAAGAGATTCACGGAAAAACGTCCCCAATTAAAAGGTGAGTAAAGGACAATTTGGGCGTAAATTGCGTATTGATCCTGCTCAATGAAGAATTGAATATTGACACTGCGATGAACTTAATTTGAGGTAATGCGGCACAGATCACTCCCCATCATCTTGAACTTTCTCCATCACAATGATGTAAATACAGGTACAAATTCTATGCAAGATCTCTTTGTTTTTCCTTATGTCGAACAAGCTACAATGCTAGATACGAAGCATCTCTGCTTATTCTTTAATTTTGCAACAATTTTCTGCTCTGTGGACAAACCGGTTCTCCCTGGATTTTCCTGGTCATACAATGTCTAGAGCTTTGGGATTCTTTTTTTAGTTCTTTGTGTTTTCTTACATAGTTCTGCAGTTATTCGAGTAAAGGCAATGTTAATTGATGTTAATTCAACATGTTCAACGGTTAGCGCAGTAACAGACGAAGAACTTTCACACGAACTGATAAGTTATGGGAATATTAGGGAGTGCTCGTAATTTTTAAGCTCATTTCTATGCCTGACTGTTACTCATATCGATTAAAATTTGTAGTTTGTCAGTGAGCTGCGAGGAATACATTTTTTCACAAAGGCCATTTTAGAATTTATCTGAAGATGATGGAACAATATGCTCAGCAAAATGATGAATAAAGGTTACAAACTAACCTTCTCAGTGGTTTGTGTATGATATCACGTGCAGCATAAACCTTAATCGAAAGACAACTGAAACATGTCTCCAAATTATCTGCTGCAACAACGCTATGTCATTGAATACAATACAAATCATAAAATCTTAAGTTTATACTCAATATTGAGTTTCATTTTCATTTTGGAGATAGAGATCTTTCAAATAAATTGGGACATTGCCTGTTCAAAATGCCATCAGAATTAGCAAAAGAGTGTTGCTATTTATTGATGATATCTATACACAATACCTATGTTTTAATACAATTCTAATCATTAAGAGATTATTTCTTTTTAAGTGTTCACTTAAGAGGGCGTGACTGGTGATGATAACTCCTAGTAACGCGGATTTAAACTTCAATCTCATCTTGTCAGTCATGCATTGGCTTTGGAAAAGAACAGTTACCATTCTAAGGCAATAGGACATGAGATCCTTGGACATGACAAAAATCCATTGGCTACAAAACAATTCGTGTACAGGTGATGTCCTCTCTTCTCTGTGTTGTGCCCTTGGTCGAATCAAAGGATGTCTGCAATTGTTTGCGTCATCATGTGCTTTTGCGGAATTGCGTGTTCTTTGCTACTCGCTAGTTCTTGAAGGTGAAAAATAGAAAGGAGCAATAAATCCAATGACATAGCATTGTTGCTTGTTGAATAAATCCACTTATTTGTTCTTCATGGGTATAAACAAATGTTGAGAATGGAAAAAAATTCTCCTTCTTGTCTGCAATGATTGCTTATATTTATGCGACGCTCAAATAGATTAAAATCATAATGCAATAATCTACAGAAATGTAATTATCACAGACTGAAATACCATGAGAATTCATGTACAACTAGAGTAGAATATAGGCTAGCATAAGGACTCATTGAATGCGCAGGTATCTTTTTTGGTTTTGCACTGTCTGTTGACTGAAGATCTGAGAGCCTAACCATAGCAATTTATGAGCTGCCCCACTGGGCTAAGATGAAGAGCCACATCAACGTGTTTTTCATATCCTCATCACCACTCACCGCAAAGTCATCTCCTCAAAATCTAATCAAACTATAAAGCTTATTGTATTTATTCCCCTGTTGCAATCAAACACAGGAGACCTTTTATTTGGTCTCAAAGCAAAATCTAATGGACTAAAGAGAGAGAATTTTTTTTTTTTTAAAAGGAGAAGATGAGGGATCATTAATAAAGTAAATGGGGTCAACCAGCTTTTGTTGATTAAGGGCCCGATAAACGCAAAAAGTCTAACCACCGGAGGTTCGCCCTAGTGGCCACCCTTTCATCTTGGAAGGGGAGGTTGGGGTTCAAATCCCCACCTTCTCAGGGGGGATTGGGGTGGGGAAGATTTCATTTCAGGAGTGGGCTTCGACTCCCACGCCCTGCAAGGAGGCAGGACAAAAGTCTGAGAGTGAGTGTTAGCGTAGGATTAGCGTAGGACTGACCAAAAAAAAAAAAAAAACGCAAAAAGTCTCAAGAGCAAAAAAAAAAAAAAAAACGGGAAACTCCCTAATTTTAAATGTCTCTACTTCCCAGTCTATAATATCCTTTTCAAGATCCTGAACCTGAAGATTTGTTGGATCCAGTATGGCTTTGCCAAGCCGAAATTGCTCGATTGTGACAGGAAATAGAAGAGAAAGAGAGTAATTTTACTGTATATTCATTGATTTGTATACAAGCACTTCAATATATTTATAGTGCAAGAATGGAAGAAAATAAAAGGAAACAATATACAAAGAATATGTAAATTTCCTATTTACTAAAACTTCCTATGTACTAAATCAATCGATCTACAAACAGAATCAATGACAATCTCCAACACTCCCCCTCAAGCTGATGGCCTATATATGTCTAGGACACCAAGCTTGCTCAGTAGATAACTGTGTTGTCTTTGACATAATGGCTTAGTGAAGATGTCTGCAGGTTGATCTATTGTTCCAATACCCTTTGCTATGACGATTCCTTCTTTGATCTTATCTCGTGTAAAATGGCAATCAACTTCTATATGTTTCGTCCTTTCGTGAAAAACTGGATTTGCTGCCAATTTGAGTGCAGCATTGTTGTCACAAAATAATTCAGTTGGTCCACTAACCTGTAACCTGAGATCTAAGAGTAATCCTCGAATCCAAACCACTTCGCAAGTAGTTTTGGCCATGGCTCGATATTCTAATTCAGCCGATGACAATGAGACAGTTGATTGCTTCTTTGTTTTCCACGAGATTAGTGACTTTCCCAATTTTATGCAAAAACCAGTAATAGATCTTCTGGTCATTGGACAAGTAGCATAATCTGTATCACAGAATGCTGTCATCTTCATATTGCAATCACTAGATAAGAAAATTCCAAGTCCTGGACATCCCTTCAAGTATTTCACAACTTTTAGGGCTGCGTCCATATGAGATTGTTTTGGACTATGCATGAATTGGCTGAGTATCTGCACTGCATAACATATATCAGGCCTTGTCATAGTAAGATATATCAATTTACCAACAAGTCGCTGATATGCTGATGGATCTTTAAGCACTGGATCTTCGATAGATAAAGAAGAGTTCAGATCATATTCATGAGTAGTCAACTTGGTATTTTGCTCAGCTGGTATGATAGCTGGTTTGCATCCGGATAATCCAGCTTCAGAAACAATTTCGAGGATGAACTTCCTCTGACTGAGGTTGATACCTTCGCTGGATCGAGCAATTTCAATCCCAAGAAAATATTTGGGCGGTCCCAAATCTTTGATATGAAAAGCAAAGTGCAGGTATTTTTTAAATCTTGCAACATGAGAGTCATTATTTCCCATGACAAGTATATCATCAACATATATCAGCAAATAGATTGATGAATTACCTTCACTCCATGTAAACAGTGCATAATCATGCTTAGAATGTTGAAATCCCACATTAGTCAATGCAACAGTGAACTTAGCATACCACTGTCTAGATGCATGTTTCAATCCGTACAGAGATTTGCGTAGGCGACATACTCGAGACTCCCCCTATCTGCGTAATCCCTGTGGAAGCTCCATATAAATTTCTTCATCTAGATCGCCGTGGAGAAAGGCATTATTAACATCCATCTGATGTAAAGACCAATTTCTGACGGCTGCAATGGACAAGAAAGAACGGACGGTGACATCTTTGGCAACTGGTGAGAAGGTTTTATGATAATCAAAACCTTCTCTCTGAGTAAATCCTTTAGCCACTAGCCGAGCTTTATATCTTTCAATTGAACCATCTGCACGAAATTTGATTTTATAGACCCATTTACATCCAATGGGTTTCCGATGCGGGGGAAGAGGAACAATATCCCAGGTATGATTCTCGATCAGGGTAGTAAGTTCTGATTTCATGGCGCACTGCCATCTTGGATCATGAGATGCTTCATGGAAAGAAGACGGTTCGTTTTCTTCCGAGAGACGGCTGACACAACACATGTGTTCCGGTGACAGTCGACTAAAAGATACGTATGAAGAGACAGGATACTTCGTACCTGGGGAACGTGATGCAAAACAAATGTAATCCTTAGTCCACGTGGGTGGACGAGTGTGTCGTCCGGAACGGCGAGGCTGCTCAGTTGCTATTAAGTCAGGTGCTGAGAAGGATTCATAATTAGTTTCTAAGGGAGCAGAAGCAAAAAAAGGATCCTCAGTTATTTCCGAAGGTAAGCCGTCTCCAGAAATGATAGTATTCCTTGGGACATAAGGAGATGGTTCCGGAGCAACAAAAATATATTGAGTAGCCATAGATAAATCTTCTTCGCATAGAAAAGGCCTATGACTGGGAGACGATGATACAGAAGATGAAGATATCATATCTTTAAAAGGAAAAATATCCTCGTGAAAGATGACATCTCTGCTGATGAAGAAATGTCCCGTAGAAATCTTCATCACTCGATAACCTTTTTGAAGAGGTGGATATCCCATGAATATGCATTGTGTGAAACGAGGCCCCATCTTATCTAAAGGACCGACATTTGCCGTATAACATAGAGATCCAAATACTCGAAGATGATCATTGCGAGACTGTTTATTATAAAGCAGTTCAAAAGGAGTTTTTCCATCCAAAATACGAGTTGGCATGCGATTAATCAAATAGGCAGCAGTGACCACACAATCTCCCCAAAAAGCTTCAGGAATAGAGGCTTGATATTTTAATGCACGTGCTACTTCTAAGAGATGCCTGTGCTTACGCTCTACAACTCCATTTTGTTGTGGTGTGTAAGTACAAGAACTTTCATGGAGTATCCCTTGAGAAGATAGAAAAGTGATACAATCAGAAGTGAAAAATTCACGCCCATTATCTCGTACGAATTCGTTACATTGATCGAATTGATTTTTAACCAAGGAAACAAAATTCGACAGATGAGTGAATGTTTAACTCTTTGACTACATTAGATATACCCAAGTGGCCCTTGTATAATCATCTACAATCGTGAGGAAAAAACAGGAACCATCACGATGAGAAGTGTGATAAGGTCCCCAGATATCTATATGAAGCAAAGAAAATTTTCTATCTGCTCGAGATGTACTTTGAGGAAAAGATGTGCGGGATTGTTTAGCCAAAGGACATATTGGTTATTTAGGATGAGGAAAACATGCACTATGACCCAGTCTTTGATGCAAAAGAAGATTTTTATTTCGACTGATAGCATTACAAGAAATGGCTTTATTTAATGATTCTACATCTCTAGGAGAATCAATCAAAAGAGTATAATCCTTGTGCAACACTACCCAAGCCCATCAGTGTGCCAGTCGAACGGTCCTGAAAGAAGCAATTGTCGGAGCTGAATATTGCATGACAAAAACTATCTATGCAAACTTTGGAGACAGAAAGTAGATTGAATTCAAAATCAGGAATGTATAAGACATTTCTGAGGACAGAATGGGAACCAAGGTGAACAGTGCCAATCTTGGTAACTTGAGTGACGTTTCCATTTGGAAGACGTACTAATATGGGAAATTCTGATTGTTTATTGACATGGGAAAAAAATTGCTTGGTACAAATTATGTGGTCACTAGCCCCCATATCGATTATCCATGCATTCATAGAAAAAAAATTCTCCTCATGAAGTAAAGTACCTGAGAATCCTGAATTTTTGTCCCCCATCTTCAATTGGTTCAGAACCTGCATGATATTTGACGATCCGGTCTTGAGTAATTGTCTGTTGTACCCCATCCATCCTTTGTGTCGTGACTTGATAAGCTGACGATTCTTTTTCTTTTCTATTTTTATCAGCAGGTTTTCCATGTAATTTCCAGCATGTTTCAATAGTATGATATGGGTGTTTGCAATATTCACAATACCTATTTTTGAATTTACCATTTTGCCCACTGACCTTTCCTGATGTCATGATGCCACGTGGATCGTAGGATCCTTTGAAAGAAGTTGACGTGGCACCATAATAGCCGTCGGATGCATTGGAGTTGGCGGAAGATCTGTGACCGTTGATTCCATCTCGCTGAAGATCTGAGCCATCCATTAGCCCCCCTGAATCGAAACCGTTGGATCTGCCGTGTGAATCTGGGCCGTCCACTTGAAAAGAAGAGCTAGGGTTTCTAGGGTTTCCCCTTTTCGCCGCAGCCACATTACCCATTTGTTGTGGGTATCCCGAACGTGCGACGATGCTGCTTCCTTCGGCCACCGCCTCTCGCGAGCCCATGCTGGACGGAAAAACAGCAAGGCTCGACACCTCTCCTCCTCGAGCGTGTTCAGCCACAGCGAGGTGCTGGCTTTCTTCTTGGACGGCGAGCTAATAGATGCGTCCGAGTGGCGGCGATGGTTCCATGGCGAGGATCTGGGATCGAAAAGCCGAGTAAGTGTCGTTTAGTATAAGTAAAAAAACGTGTGCTCTTTTCCCTTTCTCGCATGTCTCTGTATTGCCTTAATGTGGCTTCGGATCCCTGAATCCGTTCCTCGGTTGACTCCAATTCGTTCCACAGAGAGGAGATACGGTTGAAGCAAGCGGTAACCGAGAGGTTCCCTTGCTTCAATTCCGTCAATTTCTGCGTGATGTTGAAGAGCCGTGCTCGGTCGAGCCAGCCGTACATCTCCTTGATGCTGTCCCTGATCTCGCTTGGAGTCCTCGGTGGGTGGCAGTCCAGTGGCGACGTCGGGAGCGAGGGTGTTGCCGATCCAAGTGCGAACCAACCGGTTGCACTTCGCCGAGACGCTGGAGGCGTTCATCGGTTGGGATCGGGACGGCTCTGTCGAGGAAGCCGTCCTTGTCCTTCGTCACCAAGGCTCGCCGGAGATCACAAGCCCATGACGAATAAGCTTCTGGTCTGGTAAGTGGGTTGCTGATGAGGCGTAGTTCGGGACCATCCGCCGGCGATGTGTACAGTGGGTCGCCGGGTTCAAGCCGGCCGCCATCGATGACCGGAAAAAGAGGCGGCATGAATCCGAGTGGCAATGTCGGGTAGGGATTCGTCCCTTGACTCGGCATTGATCTAGGTTCTCGACCTGGCATGAACCCGGGTTCCTGACCCGGCGGCGTGAATTCGGGTTGAGGTCCCGGGTAGGGATTCGTCCCTTGACCCGAGACTTGACCTGAGACAGCTCCCGGGACTTGACCCGAGACAGCTCCATATCCTTGGCCCGGCACAGAGGGGTGTTGGGCCCACATCTGTCCTGGCCCAGCAGCCCATTGGTACCAATTAACTGGAGGGAAATTTGCGGGCCACTGTGTTGTAGGAATCGATCTTCCCGAAAGAGTTTCTTCGGAAGATCTCTCTTCTCCAGAGGGGATAACCTGATTTGATGTGGGCGTTCACTCGTTGAAGAGCTCTCAACATTCTTTGTCATGGTAAAAAAATTGAATTCCTAACCGATTTACTGGTATGTTTTTGCAGTTGAGGATCGTGCAACAACAGACCAAAAGATGAAGCGGTGGCAATTCAAAAAGTGCGGAAGCTAACCAGGAGAAATTGCTCTGATACCATGACAGGAAATAGAAGAGAAAGAGAGTAATTTTACTGTATATTCATTGATTTGTATACAAGCACTTCAATATATTTATAGTGCAAGAATGGAAGAAAATAAAAGGAAACAATATACAAAGAATATGTAAATTTCCTATTTACTAAAACTTCCTATGTACTAAATCAATCGATCTACAAACAGAATCAATGATAATCTCCAACAGATTGTAATAATTGAAATGGTTGACTTGGGATTGACTTGTGTCACCCCTTGAACCGCATTGGTTATCTAATGGCTGAGCTTTAGCACGTTGTCTACCGTGTCCTGGGCACGATGCTTCTAATGATAAACACACTTATCAAATTTGCTACAGATTTACTGCTTGAGCCGCCATGCCTCAAATATGCTTAAGACTTAAAGGAGTAAGATAGCCTCTAACTATCGTTTTGGTGAATGGTCAATGTATTAGTACAGTCTAATATAGTAAATGTTGTTGAAAAGTTTCTAAGAATGGATTGATAAGGATTTACTAATTATCTTACATAAATGAGGAAATAGCCTATTTGATTAAGGTAATATTTTGGTTACATTCTAATAGGAACATATATATAAGTCCTTTTTTCTGTTCAATTTGCGTAATGTATTCTGTATATAAAGTATAGTCCTTATTTTCAGAATGTGTGGAAGGTCGGGAACAGGAAGGGGCAGGTGAGGAGCAGCATGGGGAGGAAGAAGAGGAAATTAGGGGGTGGAATTGAGGAGGATTTGGGTGGGAAGAAGAAACTCAAGGTTTCGGGTTCTGAGGTTGGTGAATTGGGTGAGGTAATGTGTTGGGATTTTAGCCCCTGTGTTCACCATTGTTTATACTTTCTTACGTTGCTTTTGCAAATGGCCATCATGTGCTGAGTCTCGACTGAGTAGTATTAGTAAGCATTCGTATGCAGTGTTTGCTTCGTGGAGTCGATAACTAGTGTGCCATGAATCTTCGTTGCTTGGTGGATGGAGATGCTTTCCCCAGCAGAACCCATCCGTCGACATTCTCTTAAGCCACGACAAGCCTGCAAATGATATTGTTTTCAAAACAACCCCACTATTCCCACACTACGGTAGTGTTCCAAAGTTTCTTGGCAGCCCTTGTTGGGTTTGTAGACTGGAAACATGTGTGTTGGCTTAATGTCGAATCTGGACTTTGTGTATTGAAATTTACGTGTTTTTTTTAATGAATTCACTGTATGATCGTATGCTGGTCTTTGCTTTTGCGGGAATTTGTGGAAGGTCTAAGTCCAGTTAATTTAGCCCGTGGTATCATATACCAGCTACTTCTTTAACACCCTGTGTTCTGTACTCTTCCATTCTTACTGGTTCTTTCAATTAAGCAAATGAAGATTAAACTAATTAAGAGAATCAGCTCCTCTCTCTCAAAGCTTTCCCTACTTCAAGTGTAGTGCCTTTGTCTCAGTATTTTTCGTTATTATAGACAACTCTATCTTATGCAGATGATTTTTATTTTTTTTTCTGGCAGAAAAAAAAGGGTGCTGTTGGTTAAGAATGAAATCCTGCCATAGTAGATACTGTCTCGATGCTTTTTTGTTCAGGTTCCATCAGATATTAGATGTCTACTTTGCTTCTAGATTTATCAGCTGTACTGGGGTAGTATCTGGCTCAAAATGTTCGTAGTGGTATCATGCTTGCAAGTAAATTGTATATGCCAATTGCAATATGTAGTTAAATTGGAAAGTAGTTTGTCTGTTCAATAATTCCTCGGAACCATCTAGAGCAATATAGATGCAGGTAGTTCAAGGTAACTGTTCCAGGACTTCAATGGCTCATTCAGGATGGTAGTCTGTTGTTATCCTGGGTGCTTGCCGCCAACTTAGAAACCAGTCATAATATTTTTTTCCACTTTCTACAAAAAAGTGATCGGTCTTCTCCTCAGATCTGTGGTGGTTTTCATTCGTAACTTCATCAGTCTTAAATTGGCAATTTAAAACCTTAAACTCATTTTCTCTTTATTTGTTTGTTCCTTTTGGATGGTGACTAAATAGTCCTTTTGTGGTTTCATATTTGCACATGAGAGTCAATCGTATGCATGAAAAATGGGGTTAATGTGACTGTTTAGACGACAATAGGTGACTGAGCTGCATCATCTTCTCTCTTCTGAGTTCCTAAATTATCATATGTTCTGAGAAAGAGGAGCAACTTGTTGTAGCAAATGACAATGGTAACAAATGCGATAACAATTGAGTGTGTTTACAGGAACAGAATATTGAAAATGGCGAAGCAGAAACCTCCAAGGAACTGGCTCATAATCTCGATAAATCCTCCAAGACAAGGCAAGTGCATTGGCAATATTGATGTGCTGAGTGAAGTGGTTGGTGCAACGCTTCATCACTGCTTAACCTGTGAATTTGTTTTGAGTTTCCTTGTGGATGATTTGCAGGTTCCACCTTCAATTTTGTGAGTCCCCCAGGAAGCGGAGGACCGGAGTCTCATCTGTTGTACTTATCAAAGGCATTCCCACAGTCAAGGGTAAGAAAGCAAAATCGTCTAAGAGTCATATCAAGCCTTCCCAATGTAAATTGTAAGGCTTGATAAAACTGCATATCTAGAATTGGGTGGTGGAAACGCTTGGTGTTAATTGGAGATTGCAATTGGATAGTGATGATTACCATGTAAAGCTCAATTCAAATGTAAGCAGAGTAAATTCATTTAAAAAATTTTCAATTTTGGGGAGGTCTCTAGATTGGCGGTATGTCCTGTGAAACTGTCTAACTTCAAAACAGCAGTAGCTTTGTCTTTAGAAATTGTTTTGAGGAACTCGAAACATTGTATCTTCTGGCAAAATTCACTGTAAAGATACCTCTTTTTCGAGTAAATTGACACGTGTCACAATTGAGGCATTGTTCACACTGAAAGGTGACAAGAATGGGGCAATTGAGGATGCTGATCTGGTCAGTGTCTACTTGCCACTTACCATCATCGATTGAAATGATCCGTTGGTCAGATGTGATTGCACTTTGCAGATGTTAATGTCTTCCCTTTGATGAATGATGCAATTAGGTTCTCTAGGGATTGTGTCCCAATACGAAGGATATGACCAAGTCCCTTCAGGTAGATTAGCAAAGACAAGCGATTCTCATGTCCACGAGATTGTAATTTTAATCGGTGAGTATGTTTTCTACATTGCGTTTCGATGTTCACATCCCTTGAAAATTAATTATTGATTGTAATGAGAAACTTCATGCACATACTTGAGCCGGTGTCTGATTTAAACAGGCTTGTGGTTTATGTTTGAAAGGATAAATGCGCCTTCAGTTCAATGTTCAGTCAAGTCCCAAACTATTTTTGTCCAATTTGGTCCGTGGATTATATGATTTTTGTTGAAGTTAGTCTTATATGGACAGAAATACGGACGGTACAAATTGCATAGCTGATGCATCATACGGGACTATATATTTTTTGGACCACCGACTAGATCATTTGTTGAGTATGGATGTAAGGAAAGACAATTATGATTGAAGTTTAGGAAACCTAGAGAGAGAGAGAGAGAGAGAGAGAGAGAGAGAGAGAGAGAGAGAGAGAGAGAGAGAGAGAAGAGAAGCGAGTCCATGGGGGGAGGTGGACGATGCTGGTGGCGCCACCCATGAACTGGCGAGGGGCCAAGCATCCCTTGTCGGCCTTAGGCTAAGTCGGTGGGGCTGCCGCCATAGCGGTGGCGCTCGGGAAGTTGGGAGCTAGCTAGTGGGTTTGTTCATGTTGGTGAATGGTGGTAGTGGTCGGTTTTAATGAAGGATGCATCGTTGAAAACCCACAAAACTAGGGTCAGAAGAATATTCTTGAGCTTTTCTAACATCTAGGCCTTTGA